>JANJGN010000005.1:18416704-18421704 GCA_026770705.1 Isurus oxyrinchus
TGTGAGTGTGTGTGTGTGAGTGTGTGTGTGTGAGTGTGTGTGTGTGAGTGTGTGTGTGTGTGAGTGTGTGTGTGAGTGTGTGTGTGTGTGAGTGTGTGTGTGTGTGTTTGAGTGTGTGTGAGAGTGTGTGTGTGTGTGAGTGTGTGTGTGTGAGTGTGTGTGTGTGTGTGTGAGTGTGTGTGTGTGTGAGAGTGTGTGTGTGAGTGTGTATGTGTGAGGTGTGAGTGAGTGTGCATGTGTATGTGGTTGTGTGTGTGTGTGAGCGCATGTGTGAGTGTGTGTATTTGTGTGTGTTGGAGTGTGTGTATGTGTGTGTGTGCGTGAGTGAGTGTGTGTGTGTGAATGTGTGTGTGTGTGTGTGTGAGTGTGTGAGTGTGTCTGTGAGTGTGTGTGTGAGTGTGTGTGAGTGTGTGTGTGTGTGAGTTTGTGCGTGTGTGTGTGTGTGAGTGTGTGTGTGCATGTGTGTGAGTGAGTGTGAGTGAGTGTGTGTGTGAGTGTGGTTCTGTGTGTGTGAGTCTGTATGTGTGAGAGTGTGTGTGTGGGTGTGTGAGTGTGCGTGTGTGTGTGGTTGTGTGTGTGTGAGTGTGTGCGTGTGTGTGTGTGAGTTTGCATGTGTGTGTGGTTGTATGTGTGTGAGTGTGCGTGAGTGTGTGTGAGTGTGTGTGTGTGTGTGCGTGAGTGTGTGTGTGTGTGCGAATGTTGTGAGTGTGTGTGTGTGACTGTGTGTGTGAGTGTGAGTGAGTGTGCATGTGTGTGTGGTTGTGTGTGTGTGTGAGTGTGTGTGTGTGAGCGCGTGTGTGAGTGCCTGTGTGTATTTGTGTGCGTTTGAGTGTGTGAATGTGTGTGTGAGTGTGTGTGTGTGTTTGTGTTTGATTGTGTGTGTCTGTGAGTGTGTGCGTGTGAGTGTGTGTGCGAGAGAGGGTGTGTGTGTGTGTCTGTGAGTGTGTGTGTGTGAGAGTGTGTGTGTGTGAGAGTGTGTGTGTGTGAGTGTGTGGGTGTGGGTGTGGGTGTGAGTGTGAGTGTGTGTGTGTGTGAGTGTGTGAGTGTGTGTGTGTCTGAGAGAGTGTGTGTGTGTGTGTGTGTGTGAGTGTGTGTGTGTGTGTGTCTGTGTGTGTCTGAGTGTGTGTGTGTGTGTGTGTGAGTGTGTGTGTGTGTGTGTGAGTGTGTGTGTGTGTGCGAATGTTGTGAGTGAGTGTGTGTGTGAGTGTGTGTGTGAGTGAGTGTGCATGTGTGTGTGGTTGTGTGTGTGTGAGTGTGTGTGAGTGTGTGTGTGTGAGCGCGTGTGAGTGAGTGTGTGTATTTGTGTGTGTTTGAGTGTGTGTATGTGTGTGTGAGTGTGTGTGTGTTTGTGTTTGAGTGTGTGTGATTGTGTGTGTGTTTGCGTGAGTGTGTGTGTGAATGTGTGTGAGTGTGTGTGTGTGTGTTTGTGAGTGTGTGTGTGAGTGCGTGTGTGTGAGTGAGTGTGTATATTTGAATGTGAGTGCGTTTGTGTGTGTGTTTGAGTGTGTGTGTATGTGCGTGAGTGTGTGTTTGTGAATGTGTGTGAGTGTGTGTGTGAGTGTGTGCGTGAGTGTGTGCGTGAGTGTGTGTGAGTGTGTGTGTGAGTGTCTGTGTGTGTGTGTGTTTGTGAGTGTGTGTGTGTGTTTGTGTGTGTGAGTGAGTGTGTGGGGTGTGTGTGTGTGTGTATGAGTGTGTGTGTGTGACTTTGTGTGTGTATGTGTGTGTGTGTGTGTGCGTGAGTGTGTTTGTGAGTATGTGTGTATTTCTGTGTGTGTGTGAGTGTGAGTGTGTGTGTTTTTGTGAGTGTGTGTTTGTGTTTCTGTGTATGTGTGTGTGTGAGTGTGTGGGTGTGAGTGTGTGTGCGAGTGAGGGTGTGTGTGTGTGTCTGTGAGTGTGTGTGTGTGTTTGTGAGTGTGTGTGTGTGAGTGTGTGTGAGAGTGTGTGTGTGTGAGTGTGTGGGTGTGGGTGTGGGTGTGAGTGTGAGTGTGTGTGTGTGTGAGTGTGTGAGTGTGTGTGTGTCTGAGAGAGTGTGTGTGTGTGTGTGGATGTGAGTGTGTGTGTGTGAGTGTGTGTGTGTGTGTGTGTGTGTGTGTGTGTGTGAGTGTGTGTGTGTGTGTGTGTGAGTGTGTGTGTGTGTGTGCGAATGTTGTGAGTGAGTGTGTGTGTGCGAGTGTGTGTGTGAGTGTGTGTGAGTGAGTGTGCATGTGTGTGTGGTTGTGTGTGTGTGAGTGTGTGTGAGTGTGTGTGTGTGAGCGCGTGTGAGTGAGTGTGTGTATTTGTGTGTGTTTGAGTGTGTGTATGTGTGTGTGAGTGTGTGTGTGTTTCTGTTTGAGTGTGTGTGATTGTGTGTGTGTTTGCGTGAGTGTGTGTGTGAATGTGTGTGAGTGTGTGTGTGTGTGTGTTTGTGAGTGTGTGTGCGAGTGCGTGTGTGTGAGTGAGTGTGTGTATTTGAAAGTGAGTGCGTTTGTGTGTGTGTTTGAGTGTGTGTGTGTGCGTGAGTGTGTGTTTGTGAATGTGTGTGAGTGTGTGTGTGAGTGTGTGCGTGAGTGTGTGCGTGAGTGTGTGTGAGTGTGTGTGTGAGTGTCTGTGTGTGTGTGTGTGTGCTTGTGAGTGTGTGTGTGTGTTTGTGTGTGTAAGTGAGTGTGTGGGGTGTGTGTGTGTGTGTATGAGTGTGTGTGTGTGACTTTGTGTGTGCATGTGTGTGTGTGTGTGTGTGAGTGTGATTGTGTGTGTGTGTGTGAGTGTGTGGGTGTGTGTGTGTGTGAGTGTGAGTGTGTGTGTGTGTGAGTGTGTTTGTGAGTGTGTGTTTGTGTTTCTGTGTATGTGTGTGTGTGAGTGTGTGTGCGAGAGAGGGTGTGTGTGTGTGTGTCTGTGAGTGTGTGTGTGTGTGTTTGTGAGTGTGTGTGTGTGAGTGTGTGTGTGTGGGTGTGGGTGTGTGTGTGTGTGAGTGTGTGTGTGTGTGTGAGTGTGTGAGTGTGTGTGTGTGTCTGAGAGAGTGTGTGTGTGAGTGTGTGTGTGTGAGTGTGTGTGTGTGTGTGTGAGTGCTTGTGTGTGTGTGTGTATTTGTGTGTGTTGGAGTGTGTGTATGTGTGTGTGTGCGTGAGTGAGTGTGTGTGTGTGAATGTGTGTGTGTGTGTGTGTGAGTGTGTGAGTGTGTCTGTGAGTGTGTGTGTGAGTGTGTGTGAGTGTGTGTGTGTGTGAGTTTGTGCGTGTGTGTGTGTGTGAGTGTGTGTGTGCATGTGTGTGAGTGAGTGTGAGTGAGTGTGTGTGTGAGTGTGGTTCTGTGTGTGTGAGTCTGTATGTGTGAGAGTGTGTGTGTGGGTGTGTGAGTGTGCGTGTGTGTGTGGTTGTGTGTGTGTGAGTGTGTGCGTGTGTGTGTGTGAGTTTGCATGTGTGTGTGGTTGTATGTGTGTGAGTGTGCGTGAGTGTGTGTGAGTGTGTGTGTGTGTGTGCGTGAGTGTGTGTGTGTGTGCGAATGTTGTGAGTGTGTGTGTGTGACTGTGTGTGTGAGTGTGAGTGAGTGTGCATGTGTGTGTGGTTGTGTGTGTGTGTGAGTGTGTGTGTGTGAGCGCGTGTGTGAGTGCCTGTGTGTATTTGTGTGCGTTTGAGTGTGTGAATGTGTGTGTGAGTGTGTGTGTGTGTTTGTGTTTGATTGTGTGTGTCTGTGAGTGTGTGCGTGTGAGTGTGTGTGCGAGAGAGGGTGTGTGTGTGTGTCTGTGAGTGTGTGTGTGTGAGAGTGTGTGTGTGTGAGAGTGTGTGTGTGTGAGTGTGTGGGTGTGGGTGTGGGTGTGAGTGTGAGTGTGTGTGTGTGTGAGTGTGTGAGTGTGTGTGTGTCTGAGAGAGTGTGTGTGTGTGTGTGTGTGTGAGTGTGTGTGTGTGTGTGTCTGTGTGTGTCTGAGTGTGTGTGTGTGTGTGTGTGAGTGTGTGTGTGTGTGTGTGAGTGTGTGTGTGTGTGCGAATGTTGTGAGTGAGTGTGTGTGTGAGTGTGTGTGTGAGTGAGTGTGCATGTGTGTGTGGTTGTGTGTGTGTGAGTGTGTGTGAGTGTGTGTGTGTGAGCGCGTGTGAGTGAGTGTGTGTATTTGTGTGTGTTTGAGTGTGTGTATGTGTGTGTGAGTGTGTGTGTGTTTGTGTTTGAGTGTGTGTGATTGTGTGTGTGTTTGCGTGAGTGTGTGTGTGAATGTGTGTGAGTGTGTGTGTGTGTGTTTGTGAGTGTGTGTGTGAGTGCGTGTGTGTGAGTGAGTGTGTATATTTGAATGTGAGTGCGTTTGTGTGTGTGTTTGAGTGTGTGTGTATGTGCGTGAGTGTGTGTTTGTGAATGTGTGTGAGTGTGTGTGTGAGTGTGTGCGTGAGTGTGTGCGTGAGTGTGTGTGAGTGTGTGTGTGAGTGTCTGTGTGTGTGTGTGTTTGTGAGTGTGTGTGTGTGTTTGTGTGTGTGAGTGAGTGTGTGGGGTGTGTGTGTGTGTGTATGAGTGTGTGTGTGTGACTTTGTGTGTGTATGTGTGTGTGTGTGTGTGCGTGAGTGTGTTTGTGAGTATGTGTGTATTTCTGTGTGTGTGTGAGTGTGAGTGTGTGTGTTTTTGTGAGTGTGTGTTTGTGTTTCTGTGTATGTGTGTGTGTGAGTGTGTGGGTGTGAGTGTGTGTGCGAGTGAGGGTGTGTGTGTGTGTCTGTGAGTGTGTGTGTGTGTTTGTGAGTGTGTGTGTGTGAGTGTGTGTGAGAGTGTGTGTGTGTGAGTGTGTGGGTGTGGGTGTGGGTGTGAGTGTGAGTGTGTGTGTGTGTGAGTGTGTGAGTGTGTGTGTGTCTGAGAGAGTGTGTGTGTGTGTGTGGATGTGAGTGTGTGTGTGTGAGTGTGTGTGTGTGTGTGTGTGTGTGTGTGTGTGTGAGTGTGTGTGTGTGTGTGTGTGAGTGTGTGTGTGTGTGTGCGAATGTTGTGAGTGAGTGTGTGTGTGCGAGTGTGTGTGTGAGTGTGTGTGAGTGAGTGTGCATGTGTGTGTGGTTGTGTG
>JANJGN010000005.1:18434204-18436704 GCA_026770705.1 Isurus oxyrinchus
TGTGTGGGTGTGAGTGTGTGTGTGTGTGTGTGTGTGAGTGTGTGTGTGTGTGTGTATGAGTGTTTGTGTGTGAGTGTGTGTGTGTTTGTGAGTGTGTGTGAGTGTGTGTGTGTGTGAGTGTGTGTGTGTGTGTGTGAGTGTGTGTGTGAGTGTGTGTGTGTGTGTGTGAGTTTGTGAGTGTGAGTGTGTGTGTGAGTGTGTGTGAGTGTGTGTGTGAGTGTGTGTGTGTGTGTGTGAGTGTGAGTGTGTGTGTGTGTGTTTGAGTGAGTGTGTGTGTGTGTGAGTTTGTGTGTGTGTTTGAGTGTGTGAGTGTGTGTGTGAGTGTGAGTGTGTGTGTGAGTGTGTCTGTGTGTGTGAGTGTGAGTGTGTGTGTGTGAGTGTGTATATGTGTGTGTGTGTGAGTGTGTCTGTGTGTGAGTGTGAGTGTGTGTGTGTGAGTGTGTATGTGTGTGTGTGAGTGTGAGTGTGTGCGTGTGTGAGTGTGTATGTGTGTGTGTGTGAGTGTGTGGGTGTGAGTGTGTGTGTGTGAGTGTGTGTGTGTGTGTGTGAGAGTGTGTGTGTGAGTGTGTGGGTGTGAGTGTGTGTGTGAGTGTGTGTGTGTGAGTTTGTGAGTGTGTGAGTGTGTGTGTGTGAGTGTGTGTGTGTGAGTGTGTGTGAGAGTGTGTGTGTGTGTGAGTGTGAGCGTGTGTGTGTGTGTGTTTGAGTGTGTGTGAGAGTGTGTGTGTGTGTGCGTGTGTGTGTGTGAGAGTGTGTGTGAGTGTGTGTGTGAGTGTGTGTGTGAGTGTCTGTGAGTGTGTGTGTGTGTGAGTGTGTGTGTGTGTGTGTGTGAGGTGTGAGTGAGTGTGCATGTGTGTGTGGTTGTGTGTGTGCGTGAGTGTGTATGAGTGTGTGTGAGCGCGTGAGTGAGTGTGTGTATTTGTGTGTGTTTGAGTGTGTGTATGTGTGTGTGTGCGTGAGTGAGTGAGTGTGTGTGAATGTGTGTGAGTGTGTGTGTGTGAGTGTGTGAGTGTGTCTGTGAGTGAGTGTGTGAGTGTGTCTGAGTGTGTGTGTGTGTGAGTGTGTGTGTGTGAGTGCGTGTGTGTGCGTGTCTGTGAGTGAGTATGAGTGAGTGTGTGTGTGAGTGTGGTTGTGAGTGTGAGTGTGTATGTGTGAGTGTGTGAGTGTGGGTGTGTGAGTGTGCATGTGTGTGTGGTTGTGTGTGTGTGTGAGTGTGTGCGTGTGTGTGTGTGAGAGTGCATGTGTGTGTGGTTGTGTGTGTGTGAGTGTGCGTGAGTGTGTGTGTGCGAATGTTGTGAGTGTGTGTGTGAGTGTGTGTGTGAGTGTGTGTGAGTGAGTGTGCATGTGTGTGTGGTAGTGTGTGTGTGTGAGTGTGTGTGAGTGTGTGTGTGAGCGCGTGTTTGAGTGAGTGTGTGTATTTGTATGTGTTTGAGTGTGTGTATGTGTGTGTGAGTGTGTGTGTGTTTGTGTTTGAGTGTGAGTGAGTGTGTGTGTTTTCGTGAGTGTGTGTGTGAATGTGTGTGAGTGTGTGTGTGTGTTTGTTATTGTGTGTGCGAGTGCGTGTGTGTGAGTGAGTGTGTGTATTTGAATGTGAGTGAGTGTGTGTGTGTGTGTGTGTGAGTGTGTGTGTGTGTGCGTGAGTGTGTGTTTGTGAATGTGTGTGAGTGTGTGTGTGAGTGTGTGCGTGAGTGTGTGCGTGAGTATGTGTGAGTGTGTGTGTGAGTGTCTGTGTGTGAGTGTGTGTGTTTGTGAGTGTGTGTGTGTATTTGTGTGTGTGAGTGAGTGTGTGGGGTGTGTGTGTGTGTATGTGTGTATGAGTGTGTGTGTGTGAGTATGTGTCTGTGTGTGTGTGTGTGCGTGAGTGTGTTTGTGAGTGTGTGTGTGTATTTCTGTGTGTGTGTGAGTGTGAGTGTGTGTATGTGTGTTTGAGTGTGTGTGAGTGTGTGTGCGTGAGTGTGAGTGTGTGTGTGTGAGTGTGTGCGTGTGTGTGTGTGAGTGTGTATGTGTGAGTGTGTGTTTGTGTTTCTGTGTATGTGTGTGTGAGTGTGTGCGTGTGAGTGTGTGTGTGAGAGAGAGTGTGTGTGTGTCTGTGAGTGTGTGTGTGTGTTTCTGAGTGTGTGTGTGTGAGTGTGTGTGAGAGTGTGTGTGTGAGTGTGTGTGTGTGGGTGTGGGTGTGGGTGTGAATGTGTGTGTGTGAGTGTGTGTGTGTGTGTGTGAGTGTGTGAGTGTGTGTGTGTCTGAGAGAGTGTGTGTGTGAGTGTGTGGGTGTGAGTGTGTGTGTGTGGGTGTGTGAGTGTGTGTGTGTGAGTGTGTGTGTGTGTATGAGTGTGTGTGTGTGAGTGTGTGTGTGTTTGTGAGTGTGTGTGAGTGTGTGTGTGTGTGAGTGTGTGTGTGTGTGTGTGTGTGAGTGTGTGTGTGAGTGTGTGTCTGTGTGAGTTTGTGAGTGTGTGAGTGTGTGTGTGAGTGTGTGTGAGAGTGTGTGTGAGTGTGTGTGTGTGAGTGT
>JANJGN010000005.1:18530122-18532622 GCA_026770705.1 Isurus oxyrinchus
TGTGAGTGTGTGTGTGTGTGTGTGTGTGAGGTGTGAGTGAGTGTGCATGTGTGTGTGGTTGTGTGTGTGCGTGAGTGTGTATGAGTGTGTGTGTGAGCGCGTGTGTGACTGAGTGTGTGTATTTGTGTGTGTTTGAGTGT
Organism: Isurus oxyrinchus; assembly: GCA_026770705.1. Classification (NCBI taxonomy): domain Eukaryota; kingdom Metazoa; phylum Chordata; class Chondrichthyes; order Lamniformes; family Lamnidae; genus Isurus; species Isurus oxyrinchus. The sequence goes on from JANJGN010000005.1 coordinate 18,530,263, forward strand.
GTGTATGTGTGTGTGTGCGTGAGTGAGTGTGTGTGTGTGAATGTGTGTGAGTGTGTGTGTGTGAGTGTGTGAGTGTGTCTGTGAGTGTGTGTGTGAGTGTGTGTGAGTGTGTGTGTGTGTGAGTGTGTGTGTCAGTGTGGTTGTGAGTGTGAGTGTGTATGTGTGAGTGTGTGAGTGTGGGTGTGTGAGTGTGCATGTGTGTGTGGTTGTGTGTGTGCGTGAGTGTCTGCGTGTGTGTGTGTGAGAGTGCATGTGTGTGTGGTTGTGTGTGTGTGAGTGTGCGTGAGTGTGTGTGTGTGTGCGTGAGTGTGTGTGTGCGAATGTTGTGAGTGTGTGTGTGAGTGTGTGTGTGTGTGTGAGTGAGTGTGCATGTGTGTGTGGTAGTGTGTGTGTGTGAGTGTGTGTGAGTGTGTGTGTGAGCGTGTGTGTGAGTGTGTGTGTGTATTTGTATGTGTTTGAGTGTGTGTATGTGTGTGTGAGTGTGTGTGTGTTTGTGTTTGAGTGTGAGTGAGTGTGTGTGTTTGCGTGAGTGTGTGTGTGAATGTGTGTGAGTGTGTGTGTGTGTTTGTTAGTGTGTGTGCGAGTGCGTGTGTGTGAGTGAGTGTGTGTATTTGAATGTGAGTGAGTGTGTGTGTGTGTGTGTGTGTGAGTGTGTGTGTGTGTGTGCGTGAGTGTGTGTTTGTGAATGTGTGTGAGTGTGTGTGTGAGTGTGTGCGTGAGTGTGTGCGTGAGTATGTGTGAGTGTGTGTGTGAGTGTCTGTGTGTGAGTGTGTGTGTTTGTGAGTATGTGTGTGTATTTGTGTGTGTGAGTGAGTGTGTGGGGTGTGTGTGTGTGTATGTGTGTATGAGTGTGTGTGTGTGAGTATGTGTCTGTGTGTGTGTGTGTGCGTGAGTGTGTTTGTGAGTGTGTGTGTGTATTTCTGTGTGTGTGTGAGTGTGAGTGTGTGTATGTGTGTTTGAGTGTGTGTGAGTGTGTGTGCGTGAGTGTGAGTGTGTGTGTGTGAGTGTGTGCGTGTGTGTGTGTGAGTGTGTATGTGTGTGTGTGTGTTTGTGTTTCTGTGTATGTGTGTGTGAGTGTGTGCGTGTGAGTGTGTGTGTGAGAGAGAGTGTGTGTGTGTCTGTGAGTGTGTGTGTGTGTTTCTGAGTGTGTGTGTGTGAGTGTGTGTGAGTGTGTGTGTGTGTGAGTGTGTGTGTGTGGGTGTGGGTGTGGGTGTGAATGTGTGTGTGTGAGTGTGTGTGTGTGTGAGTGTGTGAGTGTGTGTGTGTCTGAGAGAGTGTGTGTGTGAGTGTGTGGGTGTGAGTGTGTGTGTGTGTGTGTGTGAGTGTGTGTGTGTGAGTGTGTGTGTGTGTGTGTATGAGTGTGTGTGTGTGAGTGTGTGTGTGTTTGTGAGTGTGTGTGAGTGTGTGTGTGTGTGAGTGTGTGTGTGTGTGTGTGAGTGTGTGTGTGAGTGTGTGTCTGTGTGAGTTTGTGAGTGTGTGTGTGTGTGTGTGAGTGTGTGTGAGAGTGTGTGTGTGTGTGTGTGAGTGTGAGTGTGTGTGTGTGTTTGAGTGAGTGTGTGTGTGTGTCAGTTTGTGTGTGTGTTTGAGTGTGTGTGTTTGTGTGAGTGTGAGTGTGTGTGTGAGTGTGTCTGTGTGTGTGAGTGTGAGTGTGTGTCTGTGAGTGTGTATGTGTGTGTGTGTGTGTGAGTGTGTCTGTGTGTGAGTGTGAGTGTGTGTGTGTGTGAGTGTGTATGTGTGTGTGTGAGTGTGAGTGTGTGCGTGTGTGAGTGTGTATGTGTGTGTGTGTGAGTGTGTGGGTGTGAGTGTGTGTGTGTGTGTGTGAGTTTGTGTGTGTGTGTGTGAGTGTGTGTGTGTGTGTGTGAGTGTGTGTGTGTGTGAGTGTGTGTGTGTGTGTGAGTGTGGGTGTGTGTATGAGTGTGTGTGTGTGAGTGATTGTGTGTGTGTGTGTTTGTGAGTGTGTGTGTATGTTTGTGTGTGTGTGAGTGTGTGTGTGTGTGTGTGTGTGAGTGTGTGTGAGAGTGTGTATGTGTGAGTGTGTGGGTGTGAGTGTGTGTGTGTGAGTGTTTTGTGTGTGTGTGTGTGTGTGTGAGTGTGTGTGTGTGAGAGTGTGTGTGTGTGAGTGTGTGTGTGTGTGAGAGTGTGAGTGTGTGCGTGTGTTTGAGTGTGTGTGTGTGTATGTGAGTGTGTGTGTGTGTGTTTGAGTGTGTGTGAGTGTGTGTGTGTGTGTGTGAGTGTGTGTGTGTGTGAGTGTGTATGTGTGTGTGTGTGTGTGTGAGAGTGTGTGTGAGTGTGTGTGTGTGAGGTGTGAGTGTCTGTGAGTGTGTGTGTGTGAGCGCGTGTGAGTGAGTGTGTGTATTTGT
>JANJGN010000005.1:18662622-18665122 GCA_026770705.1 Isurus oxyrinchus
TGTGTGTGTGAGAGTGTGTGTGAGTATGTGTGAGTGTGTGTGTGTGTGAGTGTGTGCGTGTGTGTGTGTGTGTGTGAGTGTGTGTGTGAGTGTGTGTTTGTGTGAGTGTGTGTGTGTGAGTGTGTGTGTGAGTGTGTGTGTGTGAGTGTGTGTGTGTATGAGTGTGTCTGTGTGAGTGTGTGTGTGTGTTTGTGAGTGTGTGTGTGTGTTTGTGTGTGTGTGAGTGTGTGTGTGTGTGAGTGTGTGTGTGTGAGTGTGTGTGAGAGTGTGTTTGTGTGAGTGTGTGGGTGTGAGTGTGTGGGTGTGAGTGTATGTGTGTGAGTGTTTTGTGTGTGTGAGTGTGTGAGTGTGTGTGTGTGTGTGAGAGTGTGGGTGTGAGTGTGTGTGTGAGTGTGTGTGTGTGTGAGTTTGTGAGTGTGTGAGTGTGTATGTGTGAGTGTGTGTGTGTGTGTGTGAGTTTGTGTGTGTGAGAGTGTGTGTGTGTGTGTGAGTGTGTGTGTGTGTGAGTGTGAGTGTGTGTGTGTGTGTGTTTGAGTGTGTGTGAGTGTGTGTGTGCGAGTGTGAGTGTGTCTGTGAGTGTGTGTGAGTGTGTGTGAGTGTCTGTGTGTGTGAGTGTGTGCGTGTGTGTGTATGAGTGTGTGTGTGCGTGTGTGTGAGAGAGTATGAGTGAGTGTGTGTGTGATTGTGGTTGTGTGTGTGTGAGTGTGTATGTGTGTGTGTGTGTGTGGGTGTGTGAGTGTGCGTGTGTGTGTGGTTGTGTGTGTGTGAGTATGTGCGTGTGTGTGTGTGAGTGTGCATGTGTGTGTGGTTGTGTGTGTGTGAGTGTACGTGAGTGTGTGTGAGCATGTGTGCGTGAGTGTGTGTGAGTGTGTGTGTGTTTGTGTGAGTGTGTGTGTGAATGTGTGTGAGTGTGTGTGTGTGTTTGTGAGTGTGTGTGCGAGTGTGAGAGTATGTGTGTGTGTGTGTGTGTGAGTGTGAGTATGTGTGTGTGTGTGAGTGTGTGTGTGTGTGTGAGTGAGAGTGTGTGTGTGTGTGAGTGTGTGTGTGTGTGTGAGTGTGTGTGTGTCTGTGTGAGTGTATCTGTGTGTGTGAGTGTGAGTGTGTGTATGTTTGAGTATGTGTGTGTGTGTGAAAGTGAGAGTATGTGTGTGTGTGTGAGTGTGAGTGTGTGTGAGTGTGTGTGTGTGTGAATGTGTGTGTGTGAGTGTGTGTGTGTGTGTGTGAGTGTGTGTGTGTGTGAGTGTGTGTGTGAGTGTGTGTGTGTGTGAGTGTGTGTGTGTGTGTGAGTGAGAGTGTGTGTGTGTGTGTGTGTGAGTGTGAGTGAGTGTGTGTGTGAGTGTGTTTGTGAGTGTGTGTTTGTGTTTCTGTGTATGTGTGTGTGAGTGTTTGTGTGAGTGTGTGTGTGAGAGCGAGTGTGTGTGTGTGTGTCTGTGAGTGTGTGTGTGTGTTTGTGAGTGTGTGTGTGCATGTGTTTGTGTGTGTGAGAGTTTGTGTGTGTGAGTGTGTGGGTGAGTGTAGGTGTGGGTGTGAGTGTGTGTGCGTGAGTGTGTGTGTGTGTGAGTGTGAGTGTGTGTGTGTGTGAGAGAGTGTGTGTGTGAGTGTGTGAGTGTGAGTGTGTGTGTGTGAGTGTGTGTGTGTCAGTGTGTGTGTGTGTGTGTGAGTGTGTGTGTGTGTGTGTGTGTGAGTTTGTGTGTGTGAGAGTGTGTGTGTGTGTGAGTGTGTGTGTGTGCGTGAGTGTGAGTGTGTGTGTGTGTTTGAGTGTGTGTGAGTGTGTGTGTGCGAGTGTGTGTGTGTGAGTGTTTTGTGTGTGCAAGTGTGCGAGTGTGTGTGTGTGAGAGTGTGTGTGAGTATGTGGGTGTGTGTGTGTGTGAGTGTGTGCGTGTGTGTGTGTGTGAGTGTGTGTGTGAGTGTGTGTTTGTGTGTGTGTGTGTGTGTGTGAGTGTGTGTGTGAGTGTGTGTGTGTGAGTGTGTGTGTGTATGAGTGTGTCTGTGTGAGTGTGTGTGTGTGTTTGTGAGTGTGTGTGTGTGTTTGTGTGTGTGTGAGTGTGTGTGTGTGTGAGTGTGTGTGTGTGAGTGTGTGTGAGAGTGTGTTTGTGTGATTGTGTGGGTGTGAGTGTGTGGGTGTGAGTGTATGTGTGTGAGTGTTTTGTGTGTGTGAGTGTGTGAGTGTGTGTGTGTGTGTGAGTGTGGGTGTGAGTGTGTGTGTGAGTGTGTGTGTGTGTTTGAGTTTGTGAGTGTGTGAGTGTGTATGTGTGAGTGTGTGTGTGTGTGTGTGAGTTTGTGTGTGTGAGAGTGTGTGTGTGTGTGAGTGTGTGTGTGTGTGAGTGTGAGTGTGTGTGTGTGTGTTTGAGTGTGTGTGAGTGTGTGTGTGCGAGTGTGAGTGTGTCTGTGAGTGTGTGTGAGTGTGTGTGAGTGTCTGTGTGTGTGAGTGTGTGCGTGTGTGTGTATGAGTGTGTGTGTGTGCGTGTGTGTGAGTGAGTATGAGTGAGTGTGTGTGTGA